>OZ018319.1:194869958-194878185 GCA_963969495.1 Ceratothoa steindachneri | reverse complement strand
TTCACACTGGATTCGTGCAATTCACCCGAATTCACAAAATTTAGCCGGAACTATCGACACACTTGCCACCGTATCAATTAGAAACTCACATTTATTTTTTTTTAACCTGGCGGCAACGGTTAAAACAGATGACATACCAGGGGCCGCACTTACAATGGAAGGCCCTACTAGTTTTCTGCCGGAGGTGGCGAAGATGGCCCGGAGGTGCAGAATTCCGCATGGTCACCAAAGTAAAAATGTGAACGGCAAACTAGAGGCCTTTGGTTCCTTCGAAAAGGTCGCAATCCTACTGTTATATTATAAGCACTGTGATCATTATTTCGCTGCACAAACTTGGGAAGGTTACCATTAGGGTACGCACTCATGGGCACTGATCGCACACTACCCGTAGAATTCACATTATTTATATAAATATCACTATTATTAGGATTAGGAATACACATATGGGACAAAGAAGTGGCACTACGTACTAAGGATTCACTGATAGCATTAACATTAAGACTGTGTTCTATAGAATGGCATTAGTTCATTCTCAAGCTTTCCTAACTAGGCTAGGGTAAGTTCCTTCCGGTTGGCAATTATGGGCGAGATGTTGGCTGGCAGTGATTGAATATACTTGTGAAACTGGGCTTCCACAATCTTGAACTAACTGGCCACTGCAGCCTTTTCAAAGACGGGTAGTTCGATGGTGATGGCGTTCACGATCTCCGTTTCTCCTTGTCCTGCCTGTTGATGTTTTGATGCGTGCATTTTCTCGTCACTTTCACTCTCCGGCCGAAAAAGGTCACAAGTTTATAGGGAGTTATGGTGTTGCCGGTGAAGGTTACTAGTTTATGTGGTGGTATAGGTTATCGGTTTGTGTGTGCGTGGTCGGTAATTATAATGACATTTAGTGAACAGTCCCCGTTGCTATTGCGCTTGACGGGTGATGAGGACTTTAGGCAGTGAGCCTACTTTACGCCTCTGGTGACTTGGTTCTTACTCCTTATAATTTATTTCTCACGAGGGTCGTGCGTTAGGCTGGGCTTACCGAAGGTGCCTCGGTAATCGGGGTAAGTAAAGGACTTTGAAAGGACCAGCAAAGAAAATATAACTTTATTCTTGAATTGGCCTACTAAAGGGGCAAGCGGAAACATCTCTAGTTCTTTGCGGTCAATGTATAGGCTTACTGTTTTGCGCGAAGTATGGAGTCTAAAGGTGGCAGGACTTAGGCGAGTATACAGGATTCCGTTATGCTACTAAGGGAATGAATTGAGTTAATGAATCAGGAATAATGAGACTCTGTTTCCCTCTCTATTAATATACATGTTTCGTCTCCATGGGGCGTGACCTTGACTTATTCCTAGGGCGGACCCAGTCATCTAGTTATTCGTTACTTCCACCCCTTGGGCGGAGTTTCCGACAGCTCTGTGTACCCGTTGTGCCTACATATTTCCCATAGATTTAGCTTTATTATAGGGAGTCGCTTGTTGCAACCCTCTGTGAAATTTATCTAGCAGGAGCCTATATTTGTTCAGCTGCCGCTTAATGTTTGTTTGTGTGCGATCCTCGTATTTGTCCAGGTGGTCACCTTTGGTATCTTTGTATTTTCGTGGGTTTCCGCGCGACTATAAAGACCACTTGCCTCAGATCTATTTGTACAGTTTAACATATATAGTTTCATTTCCTAATTCTCTTTGGTTATTTATTTATTAAGCTTGGCATATTATTTCCTTAATTTACACACACAGCAATTTGCCAGAAGCCTACCTATCTTATAGAACGAGCCCTACAATCTAATCAGTAAATGAAGATAGATAACTTTCAAACTAATGCAAAATGGTCCTGTTCGAACCTGAGAAGTGTCACCATAAATGTATTCATTCATTTAAAAGTAAGCAATTGACGAACCATTTTGCCTACAAAGTTTGTAGAAAGAAAATCGTAAAGAAACTAGTCAAATTAGTGTAACCAAACTATAATAAAGTTGCAGAACACAGGTAACCGAAAGAGGTGACTATGATTTGTAATTGCGCCCAATTCCGCATTCAAGGCAAGTTACTTTGTTCATGTGGCCAATTGTTGGCAAGAACACGTTTTGGGGATCTTTAGATAGAACAGCCACTAAACATTTATGACATAGAGATCTCTCCAGAAAGTCAGATATGCACTTGTTGTGGGCATTTAAAGGAACAGTTACCTTTTTATAACTTTTAGTTTTTCTGCTTGAAAAGGACTGGGAGAAAAACGAGCACGATTCATTTAGATGATGGCACGAGTCTCAATCATGTAAATATATCCATTGATACAAGCTGACAAACAAGAATACCAAGGCGTAGAAAAAAGGTACGAAACAGGAGCAGACAAAGAACCCAGCTCTGCAAAACATAATAATAGAACTCTTTCGGTAAGATATGATCCCAGATGGAATTAGATAGTAGGGTTCATACATAATAGTAAAATCAGTTGAGTGCAATTCCAAAGACACCCAGGAATTCAAGAAGGCGATAAAGAAAAACAATGACCAAGAGTATCAAATGCTGCCGACAAATAAAAAAATGTATCAGAATGGAAGGTTGACCAGTATCAAAGGTGGGAACAGAGCAGATCAGTTACATTTAAGATAGTTGATTCAATGCTGTGACCTGTGGTTGATACTGGTCAACCTTCCATCCTAGAGGATGTCATGATGTTGGAAGAGGACATGCGATCAGACTGCGGGCTAACACCAGCCTTTCTAGAACTTTTGAAAGGAACTAGTTGAGAGATAAAGTTGTATCTTGCTGAGTCCTTTGGATTCAGGTTAAGTTTGCTTAGGGTCGGGCAACACAGAGTCGCGTTGAAAATTAAATGGTACCACACCGAATGAGAGCGAGGTGCTAATGATACCAATTTGGTAAGGGAGAAAAACAAGGAGGACTTGACCGTAGAAATTGGATAGAAAGAGTCGAAATGAGAAAGTCTTTCGAGGAGAGAAAGGGGGGTAAGTGCTTCAGGGGACACTTGGTTGAGAGAAATGAGTGCAGGCAGGGGGAGAGGGAGGGTTACTCGGTTTCCACAGGGGCAGAGTGAATTTCTGAACGAATATAAACTTTCTTGTCAGAGAAGTAAATAAAACGGCGGGAGTGATGAGGAAGAACACTAATAGCCCAGGAGCGTTAGGAAAAAATATAGGGTTTTAGTGCAATAATTAGATAAAAGCTGAAACTTGGCACATAAATAGGGATTTGTGAATTGAACAACATATCAAAAGTCCCATGGACTCCCGCGCTTGCGTTAGCCGCCTTATTGGAAAATAGTCGCCATATAGGAATTCCATTAAAATTCAAATATCTCGTAAAATAATAGTTTTAGCAAAGAACACCATTCAATAAAAATTGTTCAGAACTGATTGTTTTATAGCACTGACTAGGTTATTTTACAAAAATAAGTAAATTTCTATAAAAACATTAAAATATTGAAATTGAAGTAATAAGTTTATTTTGAAAGGCCATTTCCACAGAACTGGTGGCCTGTATGACAAAATGCTTCGAAAAAGAAGCTGTAGAGCAAACTTCAAAACTAAGATGATGACTCCCTGAGTGTGTCCTCGCTCAGTAAAAGCCAATCATAGATGGATCGGTGTAATTTTGAGATTTAAGCCGAGTGGATTGCTTAATAATTGCCAGAGGATCGTCCAAAATAGTTAAACACACATATACAAAAATAATCTTTAATGTACATTAATTTGAAATAAGCAATAGCGTATATAAATATAAATAGAATTAATCTTGCACTGAATTAGTAAGTCTACAAAAATGTCGTGGATTACTTGAAAATTACTCACTAGGATGCTTGCGTTTTAATGGCACCCGACAGAACGAATGGAAAATTATTATTGAGTTAAACACTGAATTAAGCACTTCTAATACTCGAGGTTATGGGCTCGAGATGGAATTCTAGTTCACAAATAAACTGGTGAAGTTAGGGGCGGGGATAATTCAATTAACGATACCTTTGAGTTCGTAAGTATTTTTGAGAATGACGGTGGAGATCTTCTTCTTGTGTCGATGATCGCACTTAGTCTGGCCGTCCGAGGTTACCCAAGTAGAAGGTGATCCTAGACCGGTGATATACTGATTCTATGCCAGATCACGAAGGCGAGCCAAACTGTGGCTCAAATCGGACTTCTTCTTCCTTGAAGTGACTGTCCGATTACTTAGCTACGTCTAGGGTAATCGGCAGAGGGAGGTTCTTTGTAACCTCTGACTCTGAAGGAGGGGGGTCTGCAAGAAGTTTTGCACCTACAAGTACCATGACGGCAACACACCAATTCCCCGAGAAGTTCCTTTCTTGCAACGGGCAAACTGTTTCTTATGTAGATCGATCTCCACCTCACAACGTAGGTCTAAGGTCTTCTGCCTGACTCCAAGGAGAAGTTTTCCTTTTATTTCCCTCGCGAGCAGAAATCAAGAGAAAGCACCGAATTCTCATAAAATCCGTATCGCCTCGCGAAAAACCTTTTTCATCTGTGGGCAGACAGTATAAGTCTTTCATACTTTCGAGCCACGTCGGAGTTTACAATGGCGCGAAAAGGGGTGATATAGAATTCGAGGCTGGTGTATTTGGGAATATGGGAGGGACACGTAGCTTGTGTCGGAGTATTTCTGCGTACACTTATGTACGCGGTATTTAGACTTCTACAGTCCGGTTAATTAAGACGCAAGCATCCTAGTACGTAGAATTCAAGTGTAATCCTCATGACATTAGATAGACTTACCTATTCAGTGCAAAGACTAATCCTATTTATACCTATATACGCTGTTTCATATTTCTAATTCATGTATATTAAAGATTATTTTTGTATCTGTGTGTTTAACTATTTTGGACGATCCTTTGGCAATTAATAAGCAATCCACTCGTCTTAATTCTCAATATTACATAAGTCCACCCACGACTGGCTTTTACTGAGTGAGAACACACTCAGGAGATCATTATCTTAACTTTGCTCAAAAGGTAAGCACCGGGGTTATTCTTATTTACCGGAAGTGAGCCTGGGATTACCCACTCACTAACCCTCGACACGCATACAAAAGCAAACAATACTTTTTTTAAAATAAAAAGATAGCCTTAACTTGCGAACATTATGCTAAATTACTGAACAATAGTGTCTTTATAAACATCATTATTCTTTTCTTAATAATGAAATTCGAAATGACAGTGAAAGGAACCTGGGCAAATAACCTTGTTTCTTCAGAATCAAACAGGATGCCTAAAAAAGCATGAGCATTATATAAATGAGCTTTGTCGGACAACTATCTTGTGTACGAATTATAATACATACCGTTTTGTTATACTTACATATACAACACCAGAAACTACAAAGGAAAAATCTTTCAACTGAGATAAGTAACAAATTATTATATGTTCATTAATACAAACATAAACACTCAAACACAAGAAAGATGGCAGCAGGTTTGCTTTAAATGTTTGTGCAATATTATGTCATAAAGGGTAATCATGAAAGTTATTAAGATTTGAATTATATCTGAACATCACACACTCAGAGCACACACACATGCTTCAAAATCAAATTTCTTTTATCTCGGTGTCTTCTTCAGCATCCTCCTCAAATGGTAGTGAATTTTTACATCCAGCACACGGCACTGGCCAAACATGAATGAGCACGATAAACCAGCCCACCGACATTCATATTGATGGCAGCAACTTTTGCGACAGTTACAGCTGACTAAATGTAACAGGTCATCTGGAGCTGGAGGTTTGATTGAAGGGATTGGTTTCAGTCCGGTTCCGCAATCTCCCATCCCCATTCGACTGGAGAGAGATGGTTACCATGCCAATGTTGCACTTGAAAGAACACCCTAAACGACTGCAAACGAGTTGCATCACTTGTTGGTGGCAATGTGGATAGCTGAAACTCAGATTTAAGTGACATCTTTGCTACTGTTCTCTTGTATGCATAAAAACGATACATATCCAATGTTTGAGTTTTGTCAGCTCCATACACAGAAAGGAGGAAAGCTTCACCAGCTTTGGCCAATTCATCTTTAGATGCTTCTGGGTTATCAAATGCAGACACTGTGTTGCGTATGTCTTGAATATTCTTCAGGATATCAAATGACCCTTTTTTTCCTTTCCCATATATAGCTGATGTTGTGTCGCAGCCTGTAACTGCGTGGAGGAACAGCAGATGATGCCGAAGATGTCCCATGTTAGCTTGAAGTTTGCTAATATCATAGGTCTTGTTGGGATTGTGGGCTTTACCAGGTTTAAGGAAAAGTATTTTCGTGGATGACTTAGAAAATGATACAAGAAGTACAAGCAAGTCTGTGTCGTCACCCACTACTGCTACATTATGTCCAGCATCTTCTAATGACCCGGTAGTTTGGACAATGGACATATCTGCATCATCCTTGGCAACTATAACCGTAATACCAGCAGACTGCAGGTGTTCCTTCAGCTTATTGATTAGCTGTGTCTTGTTACGCTTATTACACAGGAAATCTGTTTGTGGTAAGGTTATGTAACATTCTTCTTCCACTGCAATTTCTATAGAACAATGTTTGGATGCCTTCGATTTTTTTCCTGAGATTTGCTCATTGGTATTACAGGGTAGCCGTCAAACACAACTGTTTCATTGTTGCCATAATGATTGAGTACATAACCTGTGTAAGCTTGAAAAATATCCCGCTACACAGCCGGCCTTGGCCACACAACTTTATAAACATGACCACCATCCACAACATACTGATATTCCTTTTGAAACCAACCCTTCCCAAGGTCCATAAGATTCCAACTTAGTTGCTAATGCTGCTTTGTTTCCTTTTCTCATTGAGATGTCGTCGAAGAGTGAAGGAGGTTTAGGGGCCAGTTCATAGGTCATATAATTGGCAAGTTGATCATCATCTTTTAGAACACATATTATTCTGCTGAATAGCTGTTGAGAGTTCACTGCAACAAAGTCTTCACGAACTTTCAGTCCATTTTCATTACTGATATTGACCGTACTTTGTTCTTTCGTTTCAGGTGTATAGCTGATAACTTCTTGCCATCTATATCATGCATTTCTTTCAAGCCAATTAATTTTGCTGCGTCACATTTCACTAAATCATCAGCAATTATCCGTGTTCCCAGTAATACCAAACCATTAAATGTTTCTTGAAATGGAGAGTGAGATCGTAGCCAGTTTTGCATTATGTGTAAGTGCTTCTCATCATGAAACTGGCTTGATTCTTGCAATTTAACATGCTCTTCAGTTGTTGCAGAGGAAACACCAGTAAATTTCTCTACAGCTTCACAAACTTGTGTACTTGCTGGCATCGCTTTTATCCACTGGGCTAAAGTGCTCTCAGTAATGCCCCTGCCATGCGTAAGTCCTCTAGAATATTTAATTCCCTTCATCAGATAATGCTCAATTATCATATCACTCCATGTCCCTGACTAGTAACGATTGCTACGATGCACAATGAAGATTCCACCTGTGGTCAGTTGCTCATATTCTTTCTCTGGCATTGTACTTGAAAGTTCATTCATTTACTGCAAATAGGTCTGTGCTGCTTTTGCATGGAAATGTGGGAGCATCTCTCGCACACAATACAGGTAGAAATCCCACTGTCCTGTGCGTTCAGCTCTCACAAAGAACTTAATTAGAGATACTTGTTCATGATACTGCAACCAAAGTCGTGCTATGCGACTCAAGTCCTTTTTTTGGTTGATGATGTTTATCAGCTTCTCATTAAGGTCTTTTAGGATTTCATTGTTTATAACGTCTTCAACATCAATTTCCTGGGTCAAGAAGGAGCGAAAGATCTCCAAGATTGCATTACATTCTTCTGCATTCATATTGAGATCATCTTCTAGAACATTTCTTGAAAGAGCAGTCTGTGTAAGAAAGTGAACTTGAAGGGCACGGTAGTATGCATGGCCAGATAGCAGGTGCCTCACAGAAGTTTCAGCATATATTGTTGCCCACGATTCCACGCATTATGGTGCCTATAGCTCCCATGAAGGACATGAGGAGATGGAAACCACCAAAACGTACAACTACTTTTGACAAGGGACTTTCTTCACCACCTGCAGCAACTATTTTAAATGCTTTCATATAGAGGGGCTGGTCAAAAGTAACTACACAGTGAGTTTATTTCTGGGACTTAGTACCCTCGACAGAATGCAGGAGTGCTGTGTATATGGTTGATAGATTCCATGGGTCCAAGTTGATGAAGGGAAGTGCAAGTATATGAGTAGTTTC